>CM061356.1:21868939-21892703 GCA_030867105.1 Liasis olivaceus
TAACCCTAACCCTAACCCTAACCCTAACCCTAACCCTAACCCTAACCCTAACCCTAACCCTAACCCTAACCCTAACCCTAACCCTAACCCTAACCCTAACCCTAACCCTAACCCTAACCCTAACCCTAACCCTAACCCTAACCCTAACCCTAACCCTAACCCTAACCCTAACCCTAACCCTAACCCTAACCCTAACCCTAACCCTAACCCTAACCCTAACCCTAACCCTAACCCTAACCCTAACCCTAACCCTAACCCTAACCCTAACCCTAACCCTAACCCTAACCCTAACCCTAACCCTAACCCTAACCCTAACCCTAACCCTAACCCTAACCCTAACCCTAACCCTAACCCTAACCCTAACCCTAACCCTAACCCTAACCCTAACCCTAACCCTAACCCTAACCCTAACCCTAACCCTAACCCTAACCCTAACCCTAACCCTAACCCTAACCCTAACCCTAACCCTAACCCTAACCCTAACCCTAACCCTAACCCTAACCCTAACCCTAACCCTAACCCTAACCCTAACCCTAACCCTAACCCTAACCCTAACCCTAACCCTAACCCTAACCCTAACCCTAACCCTAACCCTAACCCTAACCCTAACCCTAACCCTAACCCTAACCCTAACCCTAACCCGGCCGCCTGTTTTTAGGGGCGAGCCGGAGGACAATGTAGAAGGGTTTTTATAAATAAAAAATTTACTGTTTCCTAAAATTTACTGTTCCCTAACCCTAACCCTAACCCTAACCCTAACCCTAACCCTAACCCTAACCCTAACCCTAACCCTAACCCTAACCCTAACCCTAACCCTAACCCTCTTCCGGTCGCTCCTCGTCCTCGGCCGCTGCCGCCGCCACCTACCCTGCTCTTGACGGGGCGTGCTCCGCCGGTCCATTGTGGGCCGAGATGTTCCTGGCGCACTGGCGCTCGGAGGAGTGGGCCGGGCGGCAGTGGTGGGATGAGGGCCGCCTCACCTTCCACCTCTCAGCGGCGGCCCGGCGGCGCCTGCCAAGTTTTCTGGCAGGCCTGCCCGAGGCGCTGCGGCGCTTCGGGATCCCGGCCGCCCACTTCCGTGAGTCGTTCTGGGCCCGGCCTGTGCCGCGGCCGCCCCCCTCTCCCCCACCTGGCACGGGATCCAGGGACCGACGAGTGGGCGCGGGCGGGCGGGCGAAGTCCGGCGGCGACGGCGGCGGCGGCGGCGGCGCGGCAGACGAGTCCCGCGTGCGTCGGCGCACGATGCGAGCTGAGGTGTACGGGGAGGCCCTGGAGCGGGCGGTCGTGGGGCCGTGGCGGGCGGCGCGAGACCGGCGACCCCTCCAGGACGGAGGCGTTGTGGGCCCAGGGGTTGGGGATGGCGCGGCCGCAACGGACAGCGGGCCTGACCCGCGCCTGGAGCCATTCCGCGACCGTCGCGTGCCTTACTCCCTGTGGGAAGTCCGGTGGCGCTTCTTCCACCGGGTCCCCGGGGAGGTGGCGGTGGCGGCGCGGCCCTGGCGGATGGGCGAGGCGCGCTTGTGTCCGCGCGCCTTGTGCCGGCGGGATGCCCTAGCGCGCGGCGTGGCGCTGGAAGACACGGTCGCCCACTTCGCGGCGGAGTGCTGCATCGCACGTGCCGTGTGGGCGGCGGTGGCGGGAGCCCTCGATTGGCCGGACCTCCTCAGGCAGCCCTGGGAAGCAGTAGTGTCGGGCGTTCGGCCGGCCGCGCTGGACCCTCCGCTTCGCGGCCCGCGGGTGCGGTGCCGGCAGCTGGCTGCGGGCGGCCCCGCCCCTTCTGTTCCTGCTCCCCTTTCTGCTTCTCTTTCAGGGCCGAAGCCCGGGATTCGCGCGTCACCGGGAGGAGGGACTGCCGCCTTCCTGTCCCCAGTCGGGGGGGTCGAGGAGGAGGCGGAGGAGGCAGCGGCCGGAGAGCGGCGCCGGATGCAGGCGGCGGCTGCCGCTCAGGGACGCGTTTCTGGAGGAGGCAGGAGCGCCATCCGTAGACCCCGCCCCTTTGCCGGACGGGCCATTGCGGCATCCCGGCCGTGTGGGCGCCAGCGCAGGCCGCCGGCGGCGCAGCCGCAACGTGGGTCCGGGACGACGGCTGAGGACGGTGGCGCCGGAGCGGCCGGACGGTCGTGGACGGCGCCGGCGATGACGGCCACGGCCACGGACGGCCCCTCGCCTCAGGATGGGCTCCCGGCAGATGGTGGCGACGGCGGCGGCGGAGCCCGGTTTTTGGTCGTGCCCTGGAGCACCGTCCGGCTGCTGAACTACGTGGTGCTGGCGGTGCTCCAGGCGGAACGGCGGCGGGAGCTGCCTCGGGAGCGGCAGCGAGGTGCTGTCTCGCCGGACTGGTCGGCCTCCCGGGCGGCGGAAGATGTCGTGGCCCGCCTGGACGTCATCTCCGCGGCGGAGCGGGGCCGCGTGCCCGGGGAGCGGTGGCATCGCCTCTGGCCGTGGAAGTCTTCCTCCGGCACGCCGCCCATTACTTGAGCGGGAAGAGGCGCCGCGTGGACTTGTGACTTTGGGCTCTGTGGAGCTGGGGCCTTGGCCCAGGGCGCGGTCTGTTTCTTTTTGTCCCGCTCGTCTGTCCTCTCGGGGTTTTTCCTCCTCCTCCTCCTCCTCCTCCTCTTCCTCTTGCTCCTCCTCTTCCCTTCCACTTTAGCGCCCTGTAGGGGTCGGGTGGGTGGTTCGAGTGGGGTGTGCAGGGAGGGTGGGGGTCTCTCTTGGGGTTGCGTGGGGGACCAAGGAGAGGCGGGCGGTGTTTCGGTTTCGGTGGTGGTGGTGGTTTGGGTGGGGTTTTGCCAGTGGGGGAGGGGGTGGCGGGAGAGAGTTGGCATGTGTCTTGTTGTCCCTGTTTTTGTTCTCTTTTCAGTGTTGCCCGGCCCCCCGTTTAGGAGGGGTTCGGGTTGATGTAGAAGGGTTTTTCATTTCAATAAAAAAAAGAAGTGTTTCACCTAAAAAAGAAGTGTTTCACCTAACCCTAACCCTAACCCTAACCCTAACCCTAACCCTAACCCTAACCCTAACCCTAACCCTAACCCTAACCCTAACCCTAACCCTAACCCTAACCCTAACCCTAACCCTAACCCGCGACGAGCTTCGGGGCGCGTGTGGTGTCGCACTTGGCTTCCTGTGCCGTGCCCGTTCTTGTGGACTGCTCCGCTCTTGGACAGCTTCGTGCCCGCCTTTCTCCGCCAGGACAGGTGGCTGCGGACTGGATTTGGGGGGGGAGTAGGCGGCCGGGGCCTGTGCCGGACTCTCTGGGATGGTGCGTTTTGGTTTGTTCTTGTTTTTTCACTTTCTATTTGCTGATGTGTTTGTCCTGTTTTGTGTCATGTCTTGAGTTTCGGGGTGGGAGAGCTGGAGTGTCTGCTTTGGGGATCGAGCGAGTATCTCTCCTCTGGCAGAGCTCCTCCCTCCCTTGTGGGAGTTCACAGAGGCCCGGGAGTGGGGTCTGTGTCCCTTGCCCTGTGTTTTTGGGATGGGGGGGGTGCAGATGATCACATGGGTGGGTGGATTGTGTTTTTGTTTTTCAGTTTCATTTTTGCAGTTTTCGGTTTTATTGGTATTTGTTTGAGGTTTATCTGTTGGTGGGGTTTTCCCTTTGGGCACCCCACTTTTTCTTTTGTTTTTTTGCATTGTATTTGTACTTTTGTTCATGTGTTTCATGTTTTTCGGACCTGTGTAGTTTGTTTGTGGGGTTCGCCTTTGGGTGTCCCCACTTTTTGTTTTTGTTTTTCATGTTTCTAATTTGTTCATGCATTTCATGTTGTTTGTGCTCTATTTTTGTTTGTGGGGTTTGGCCTTTGGGCGCCCCACATTTCTGTAGAATGGTTTTATATTTCAATAAAAAAATCGTGTTTCACCTAACCCTAACCCTAACCCTAACCCTAACCCTAACCCTAACCCTAACCCTAACCCTAACCCTAACCCTAACCCTAACCCTCGCCTCAGGATGGGCTCCCGGCAGATGGTGGCGACGGCGGCGGCGGAGCCCGGTTTTTGGTCGTGCCCTGGAGCACCGTCCGGCTGCTGAACTACGTGGTGCTGGCGGTGCTCCAGGCGGAACGGCGGCGGGAGCTGCCTCGGGAGCGGCAGCGAGGTGCTGTCTCGCCGGACTGGTCGGCCTCCCGGGCGGCGGAAGATGTCGTGGCCCGCCTGGACGTCATCTGCGCGGCGGAGCGGGGCCGCGTGCCCGGGGAGCGGTGGCATCGCCTCTGGCCGTGGAAGTCTTCCTCCGGCACGCCGCCCATTACTTGAGCGGGAAGGGGCGCCGCGTGGACTTGTGACTTTGGGCTCTGTGGAGCTGGGGCCTTGGCCCAGGGCGCGGTCTGTTTCTTTTTGTCCCGCTCGTCTGTCCTCTCGGGGTTTTTCCTCCTCCTCCTCCTCCTCCTCCTCTTCCTCTTGCTCCTCCTCTTCCCTTCCACTTTAGCGCCCTGTAGGGGTCGGGTGGGTGGTTCGAGTGGGGTGTGCAGGGAGGGTGGGGGTCTCTCTTGGGGTTGCGTGGGGGACCAAGGAGAGGCGGGCGGTGTTTCGGTTTCGGTGGTGGTGGTGGTTTGGGTGGGGTTTTGCCAGTGGGGGAGGGGGTGGCGGGAGAGAGTTGGCATGTGTCTTGTTGTCCCTGTTTTTGTTCTCTTTTCAGTGTTACCCGGCCCCCCGTTTAGGAGGGGTTCGGGTTGATGTAGAAGGGTTTTTCATTTCAATAAAAAAAAAAGAAGTGTTTCACCTAACCCTAACCCTAACCCTAACCCTAACCCTAACCCTAACCCTAACCCTAACCCTAACCCCTAAACCCTCACCCTCACCCTCACCCTCACCCTCACCCTCACCCTCACCCTAACCCTCACCCTAACCCTCACCCTAACCCTCACCCTAAACCCTAACCCTAAACCCTAACCCTAAACCCTAACCCTAAACCCTCACCCTAAACCCTCACCCTAAACCCTCACCCTCACCCTCACCCTCACCCTCACCCCGACCCCGACCCCGACCCCGACCCCGACCCCGACCCCGACCCTCACCCTCACCCTCACCCTCACCCTCACCCTCACCCTGACCCTGACCCTGACCCTAACCCTAACCCTAACCCTAACCCTAACCCTAACCCTAACCCTGATTGGATGGTCGAGGAGGAAGGTAGTCTGTTTCAGGTGCTCCCTTACCTTACTTTTGGTTTTTTGCCTTTTTCTTTGGGTTTTCTTTGTTTTTTCCGGGGTTTTTTTGCTTTTCTGGGTGGGAGGGGGTCTGGGGGGTTCTGAGGGGGGGTTCCCCCCCTCTTTCTTTTCTTTTTCTTCTTCTTTTGGGGGCTTTTGGTTTTCCTTCTCTTTCAGGCATGGAGGGGGAACAGGAGATGGAGGTTGTTCCTTCTTCCTCTTTTTCTTCTTCTTCTTTAGTTGGGTATTCTGGGCGGGGGGGGGCGAGGGGGGTCGGGGGGGCCGCGGGGGGGGTCTTGCCTGCTGAGCCAGGACTGTTGGGGTCTTTTTCCCAGTCTTTAGTTGCTCCACGTGGGGTTTCTTCCAGCCATGAGGCTTCTTTAGCTGTTCAGCAATTGCTGCTTGTGGAGCAGGCACAGCTGCAGCTCGTTAGTGCTGATTGCAGGTCTTCTCCTGATTATTCAGCTGTGCAGGCTTTGCCTGCTTGTCCTTCCCCTGCTAGTCAGGTACGTGCAGTGGTTGCTAGGGAGGTTTTTTTCCAGGCTTCTTCTGCCTTGGCAGACTGCCAGGCTTCTGTCTCTGCTTCTTCTCTTTCTGTTACTGTGGCTGCTGGCCATACTTCTGAGTTGCCCTGTGGGGATTTGGTTACAGCTGATGCAGCAATGCAGGGGGCAGCGGGGGTTTCTGTTGTTCCTGTTGCTGGGGCTGTTGCCCCTGCGGAGGGAGGCTCTCGGCTGTGGGCCCTTTTGGGTGGCAAGCCGCCAGGTGACGGCTCTTCTTGGAGGGAAGAGGATGGGGGCTTTTTTTGGGATGCGGGGAGTCTAGATCTTCTCCCGCAGGATTCGCCCGCGCCCTCCACGGGGGTTGCCGCTCCCGTGGGAGGTTCGGGGGTCGGGTCGTGGCCCCGGGTCGGACGCCGTGGATCTGAGGGCGACGCTTCGGCTTCTTCCCGGTCGCGGCCGCGCAGTTTGTCGAGGGAGGAGTCGCCTTCCTCGTTCGTCGCCCCCGCTTCGCAGAGGATGGGCAGTGCGCCGGATGTCCGCGTGGCGGGCTCCAGGGAGGGTTCCCCTGCCGGTGGCCCGACGTCTCGAGAACAGCGGATCCGGCTGCGATGGGAGTCGGAGTGCGCTCAGCCCCTGTCGTCGTTGGTCGGGCTATTCGTGGAAGGAGAGGAGCTCGGCAGGTTCCGCCTACTCAAGCTGTGGGGCTCCGTGACGGCCCACGTCTGCCTCCCGGACGTGCGTACCCTCAACCTTGCCAAGTACGGGCAGGCGAAGAGTTGGGAGGTGCTGGAGTCGGCGGCGGATGGTGTCCTGCGGGTGCTCTGTGAGGGGCTCCCGGCCGAGGACGTGGCGTGGAGGGAGAGCGCAGCACGCGCCAGATCGCTTACGCTGCAGGCGGTGGAGCGCCTGCTTGTGTCTCGCCGCCCACGTGCTCCGGCGACTTGGCCCGTTTGGCTGGATGAGGGCAGCCTCGTCAGGCTCCTATAGGTAGTGGGTAGGGAGTGGGCGGGAGGGCCGGAGGGGCGGGTGGTCCCTTTGGCTGAGCGGGTGGGGGATGCCTCCTCCCTCCTTTCGGCGGGCGGTTTTCTCACCTGGTTGGACGGTTTGGTGGTTGCGCTTCGCCACCGTTCTCGTATCCTGCGTCAGCGGGGAGTTGTCACCGACCGCCAGCTGGCAGCTGCGGCAGTGTCGGGTGCCGGGTCGGCCGCTGCGGGGGCCACGGCGGGCGCTCCTTGTTCGCAGCCCACGGGCCATGTTGGGGGTCAGATGGAGCGGCCCAGGGGGAGAGAACTGCAGCCTCCGCAGCAGCAGCAGCAGCGGCAGCACCAGCAGCAGCAGCGGCAGCACCAGCAACAGCAGCAGCAGCGGCAGAGGACGCCGCGGCGGGACGGTTCCCCTCCGTCTTCTCCATCCCATTTGTTGGCAGACCGTTCCCGCAGAGCGCGTGACAGGCAGCTGGAGCGTCATCGACGGCATGACGAGCAGTTGCAGGCTCGCCGTCGCCTGCTTTCTGACGGAGCTTACTCGTTGGCGGGGGCAGAGGCTATGGAGACGGAGGAGGCCGGGCAGGAGAGCGCCGGGGTCGTGGAGGAGGTACGGCTGCAGCCAGCCCCTCGTGTAGTGAGTGCGGAGGCGGCCGTGGGTTTGGACGACGACTCGACTCAGGCGAAGAGGCAGCGCATTGAGTCTCCGGTGCTCCGGGCGCCTGTAGTGGCGGAGCTGGAGGACCCCGGCGAGGGCCCGAGTCGAAGAGTGGATGCCGCGCGGTCGGCGCAGGAGCCTCTCTCTTGTGGTGCCTCGCCCGCGCCAGTGTCGTCGAAGCGGGTGAGTACCTATGCGGCAGTTGCCGGCGCGTGTGCTTCGGGCCCCGCTGGTTTCGAGCACGGGGAGCCGGGTGGGGAGCGGGGCTTCGGCGGTGGTTTGTCGTCGCCTGCGAGTGCCCCGGGAGAGCAGGTCTGGCCTCCAGCGGATAGCGGCGCCTGTGATGGGGACGACATGGAGGATGACCCCCGTCGGCGCTTCGTACTGCGCTTTCGCTACCGGGGCCAGGATGCCCGTATGGACATTCGGCGCTACGTAGTGAAGGAGCTGCTCCGGGGACAGCTGCGTTTCCCGCGGGGGCGCATCGCGGCCGTGATCCACCCCACGGGGTCCAAGGAGGTGGACGTCTGCCTCACGGACTTCGCGGCCCATCGGGCTTTCTCTGGAGCGTGCCTGGACATGTCCCGCACCAAACCGCACGTGCTTCGGGATTTTGTGTGGCATTCGTTGGTCCGTGAGGACACGCGTGAGGTTCAGGTGAGCTTCCGGACCTCGGTCATCGCCGAGCAGGACGTGGCGACGTGGTTGTCACATTACGTCGTCTTGCGTGCCGGCCCGCAGAAGGTCCTCGATGAGGACGGGATTTGGACGGGCACGTTCCGTGCTCTGGTGACGTTCCCTCCGTTGGGGTCCCGGCGCCTTCCCAAGTTTTTTTACCTGGGAGGAGACAGGGGGGAGACTCGGTATGAGGGGCAACCGGCGGCTTGTTTCAGCTGCGGGGCCTTCGATCACCGTCGTCGAGAGTGTGCGACCCCTCTGTGTGCGAAGTGCGGGGTTCGGGGGCACTTCTCTGGGGCTTGCGTTGCACCCCTGCGGTGCAATTTGTGCCTGCAGGTGGGGCATGTGTTTCTGTGGTGTCCCCAGGCTTTTCACAACAGGTCGGCAGTGAGGTCCCGCAGGGCCGCTCAGATGGCGGAGCGGGGTGCGGAGGCGGCCCGGAGACGTGCAGGAGGAGATCGCCGGGCAGGAGCCGAGGGTCTTGACCCTGTTCTTGGCCCTGACCATGGCACTACATCTGGCCCTGACCATCGCCCTGACCCTAACGCTCGTCCTGACCCTAACCCTAACCCTAGCCCTGATCCTAGCCCTGACCCTAACCTTAACCCTCGCCCTGACCCTCACCCTAACCCTGACCCTAGCCCTGACCCCGCCCCTGCCCCTGACCCTAGCCCTCGCCTTCTTTCTGTCGCTTCTCCTGACCATACCTCTATCCTTGGCCCTGCCCCTACCCATGACCCTAGCCCTGGCCCTAGTCTTTGTTTTCCTTCTCTTTCTTGTTCTCTTCCTCTTCCAGACCCTGGATGCCTTCCCTCCCCAGCTTCTGTCTTTGATGCAGGTTTGCCGAGGAGGGAGGAGTGGGTTCGGTCACGTTCCAAGAAGAAGAGGCACGTGGCAACGGTCGGCGATAGTCGAGAGGAGGGGACGACGTTGGGCGCCTCGCGGAGCAGTGTTGGGCGGCCGGACGAGTCCTCGGCCGCTATTCCCCTGTCCGGGAACCCTTTTGCCCTTTTGGGGGAGGCGTCGGCCACCCCGGAGCGCGCCGTGGCGCCGGAGGTGGCGTCGGTGTCTCTTCCCTCTTCTTCTAGTCCCCTTTGTGGTCCTTTTCCTTTTCCGATTCCTCTTCCTCCTCCTCCCTCTCCTTCTTTCCCAGTGCTTCCCGTTCCTTCTGTTTCTCCTCTGCCGGTTCCTGAGGGCTCGGTTCCGGTGGATCTTCCTCTCGGTTCCTGTCCTCTCAGGGATCGAGTGAGTGATGGCGCCCCGAGGGGTGCGAGCAGGTGAGATTTTTTTGTTTTATTTCGCGTCCGAGGCCAGCGACGGGCAGCGGGACGGGCGGACTGGTCTTCGCCCGCGCACGCTGCGGGTGCTGTCCTGGAACGTCGGGGGCCTTCGGGGACGGGATCGCCGTGATGAAGTCCTCGAGGCCTTGGCGGGCCTCCCGTTTGATCTGGCCGTCCTCCAGGAGACGGCTTTTGTGTCGGAGCGGCAGAGGGCGGGGGCTCAGCGGTGCTGGAAGGGGGGTCCCTCCTTCTGGAGTTACGGGGAGGAGTCGAGGGCCGGTGTGGGGGTGCTCGCCCGTGCACGGCCTGGGCTGCGCCTCGGCCGATTTGTCGAGCTGGTCCCGGGTAGGCTGGTCCAGCTGGACTTTACGTTGACGGGGCCGTGGTCGAGGGCGGCCGGGGGGAAGGCGGGATGGCCGGTGTTGCGGGTGGCCGGTGGGGCGCCGGGCTTGCCGGCGCGTGGCGCCTGTGCCTTTCGCTTGCTTGGGGTTTACGCCTCGGCGTCCTCGGCAGCTGCCCGTGCGGCCCTGTGGGCCAGGCTGCGGGGGGCCTGCGCCACGTGGAGGGATGTGTTGGTGGCGGCGGATTTCAACAACCGGGCCACGATGTCGGACAGGGTGCCGATTTGCCTAGCGAGCGGTTGCCCCGGGGGGGAGCCGGTGCTCCTGGCCGCCGGGTCACGTCCATCCCCGCCCCTAGCGCCTGAGGAACGGGTGCTGGAGGGGGTCCGGAGGGACCGGGGGCTTGTGGACGCGGCGGTGGCGGCCGCCCCCGGTGCCCTGGGATTCTTTCCGGAGCGGCCCCCCGCGGGGTCGCCCTCGCGCGGCTCGGTGGCGGCTCGCAGTGCAGGAGCTGCGCTGCTGGCTGCGGCAGGTGACGGGAGCCCTCCCCGGCCTCTGCTCACATGCTATTTGGCGGGCACGGCGAGTCGGGTGGACAGGGTGTGGGTCCCGAAGGAGCGGCGGGTGCGTTCCTGCGAGGTCCTCGTGTCGCCGTGGTCAGTGCACGGGGTCCTCGCGGTGGAGCTGGAGATCGGCGGATGGGTGGGGCCGAGGCGACCGCCGTGGCGGCTGTCCGCGTCCGCATTGGACGCGGACGGGGCCCTGCGTGAGGAGCTGGGGAGGCTACTGGAGGACCGGGTGTCCTTGGTGGACCTGTACGAGGACGGGCACAGAGGCCTCGAGGCTTGGTGGGAGCGTGTGAAGGTGGACGTTCGCGGGTTCTGCCTCGCCTGGCGCGGGCGCCGGTGCGACACGGCCTTCGGCGAGTACCGTGCCGCGGTTCGCACGTTCGTGGGGTGCCACGCGCGGGTGCGCGAAGGCCGTCCGGTGTCGCTGGAGGACCTGGAGGCGGCCCGCGTGGTGATCGGACGCTTTCACAGAGCCCGTCGCGGGAGGCGCCTCTGGCGGCGTTGGGCGCGAGTCGCGGGCGGCGTGGTGGGCCCGCAGGAGTGGGAGGAGGGGACGGCCGGAGGAGAGGCCAGGCTCGCGGGGGAGGACGTCTCCTTCGTACGTGTCCCCGTGTTCATGGAAGGCCTGCGTGATGATGCGACGGCCCTGCTGCACACGGACGTGAGCGGCATGCTGGGCGTCGTGGAGCGCTATTACGAGCGACTCTTCTCGTGCCGCGGGGACATCGCGGAGGCGGCGTTGGAGGCCTATTTTGCGGCCCTGCCGTCCCCCGGAGGCAGTCTTTCAAGACCGGAGGAGGAGGCCGTGCAGCGCGCCTGTCGGGCGCTGCTCGACCCCATAACCGCGGCTGAAGTGTGCGAGGCGATCGCGCGCGGCGGTCAGCGGCGATCGGCGCCCGGGCCGGACGGCCTGGGGTGGGCCTTTTACCGAGCGTTCGCGCCGGTCTTGGCCGAGCCGCTGGCGGGCCTTTTCAACCGCTGCTACGAGCGGGCCCGGGCGGCAGCGGCGGCGGAGGGGGCGGCGGGGAGCGGGGGTGGCGACGGAGACGCCGCGGTCCCCTCCCGTGCGCTTGCCGGCCTCCATGTACCGCTCGGTGTTGCTGTTCTTCGGCAAGCCGGGCGGTCTCGATCCGACCCTGCCCACCAGCTGGCGACCCATTGCCCTCACCAACGTTGACTACCGAGTGCTGGCGCGCGTGCTGTCGGATCGGCTGGCCGGGGCGGTGGCGCCGCTGGTGGTGCGCACGCAGACCAGCGCCGTGCCGGGTCGAGCGTTGCCGGACTCCCTCTGTCTGCTCCGAGAAATCTTTTGGTCGGCGGGCGCAGGGCGATGGGACGGCTTTCTGGATCAGCTGGACCAGTCGAAGGCTTTCGACCGGGTCCACCACGCCTTCCTGTGGCGTGCGTTGCGCTGGCACGGGGTGCCCGCCGGCTTCGTGGAGCTGGTGCGGGCGTTGTACGCGGAGGCAACGGTGACGCCGCAGGTGAACGGGTGTCGCGGGCGTCCCCTGCCGTTGCGCTCAGGCGTGCGGCAGGGGTGTCCGCTGAGCCCGCTGCTGTACGTCTTGTCGCTCAACGTGGCGCTCAGAGCGGTAGAGGCGGATGGCCGCCTGGGGGGTTTCCCGTGCCCCGTGGGGCGCGCGGGGCGTGCGAGTGGGTCGACGCCTGTGAAGTTCGTGGCCCACGCGGACGATGTGTCCCTGTTGGTGCGATCGCCAGAGGAAGCGGGGGCCGCCTGGGAGGTCTTTCGGGCCTTCGGTAGCGTCTCGGGCGCCCAAGTGAACGCAGGGAAGAGTTGGGTGGTTCAGCTGCGGCGGCCGGAACGGGGCGCGGGGGACGGCTTGCGGCGTTGGCCTCTGGAGGGTTGGTGGGACGGAGGCGAGTCGACGGGCGGGTTGGCGAGCCGGGACGCCGCCGCACGTCCATGCGCGCCGGGCCCTCGGGGGGTCCGCGCGGCCGCGGCCGGCGCCCCTGCGACGGTCCGGCTGCTTGGCGTGCGCTTCGGCCTGGCACTGCACGCCTGGAGGGAGAACTGGGATCGGGCGGCCGAGTGTTGGCAGGCGCGTGTCGCCCGCTGGCGGCAGACGGGTTGGCGGATGGGGGTGTACCACCGCGCCCGCTACGTGGGCACTTACCTGTTCCCCCAGGTGCTCCAGCTGGCGGCAGTATTTCCTCCGCCGGCGCCTTTCGTGCGGGCCATGACGCCCCTGATCTTCCGATTCCTGTGGGGTGCGGAGCGCTTCCCGCTCGCGAGGGCAGTCGCTCACCAGCCGGTCGCGAGCGGCGGTCTGGCCCTGCCCGAGCTCTCCCTGGCCCTGTGGTCGGTGTTCCTCACCCAGAACTTCGGCGGGGCGTCCGCCTCTCTGGGGGGGAGCGCTGCTTCCGGGGCGCACGGGGCCGTTCGGCGGGCAGCGCGGCGGGTGAGGGTATCTAGTGGAGAAGGGGGTCCTTCTTCTTCTTCCTCCTCCTTTTTCTCTTCCCCCTCCTCCCCGCCCTCTCGGGGACTTTCCCTCTCCCTCTCCGCCTCCTCGGGTTCCGGCGGAGTCGGCCCCCTCTGGGCCTTCTTGTTTCTGGCACACTGGCGCTCCGAGGAGTGGGCCGGCTGCCGGTGGTGGGACGAGGGCCGGCTGGACTTCCGCCTGACGGCGGAGGATCGCCGCCGGCTGCCGAGTTTCCTGGCGGGTCTGCCGGACGCGCTGCGGCGCTACGGCGTGCCCGCCGCCCACTTTGCGGATTCCTTCTGGCCCGGGTCCACCCCCGTTCCCCGGCCCGCGGTCGCCGTTCCGGCGGGCGCGGGTGGCGTCGGGAGTGCCGGTGGAGACGCGGCCGAGGAGTCTCGGGTGCGGCGGAGGACGATGTGGCGGGAGGTGTACGAGGAGGCTCTGGAGCGGGCGGTCGTGGGGCCGTGGCGCATGGCCCACGGGCGAGTGCCCGGGGGCGGGGAGGGGAACGCCCGGTCGGATGAGGGGGCCGACCCTCGCCTGGAGGCTTTTCGCGACCGGCGGGTGCCCTATCGGTTGTGGGAGGTGAGATGGCGGTTCTTTCACGGCGTGCCCGCTGAGGTGGCGGTGGCGGCGCGGCCCTGGAGGAGAGGGGAGGCGCGCCTCTGCCCGCGCGCCCTCTGCCACGGGGAGGCCGTGGCTAGAGGCGTCTCCGTAGAGGATACCGTCGCGCACTTCGCGCGGCACTGTGCGGTGGCGCATGTGGTGTGGGTTGCCGTTGCGAGGATCCTCGATTGGCCGGACCTCCTGCGGCAGCCGTGGGAGGCGATCGTGTCCGGTGCGGAGCCGACGGCGCTGGTCCCTCCCCTGCGAGGCCCGCGGGTGCGGACGGGCGCGCCTTCCCGCCCTCCTCCGCCTTCACCTTCCGTCCCGGGGGCGGCGGTCCGGGATCGGCGGGGGGCGGGCAGGGACCTCGCCTCTCTGAGGAACACGAGGAGTGATCGGGACACCGGGCACGCCGAGGAGCAGCGGCGGTCGTGGCGGCGGTGGCGGGACCCGAGACGGACGGGACTTTGTCTCCGACGCCAGGAGAGAGTCGGCGGTCGCCTCGCGGCGGGCCGGCGGCAGGCGGAGGAGGAGCGGACGGTGCCGGATGTGGTGGCGGCGGAGGCGGCGGAGGCCGGTCTTTCTGGCGTTCGCGTGGCCGCGGATACGAACGACGACGACGCCGGGCCTAGGTTTTGGGACGTGCCGTGGAGCACTGTCCGCCTGTTGAACTACGTCGTCCTGGCGGTGCTCTTGGTGGAGAGGAGGCGGGAGTTGCCCCGGGAGAGGAGGCGAGGTGTCGCCTCTCCAGACTGGACGGCGGCTCGCGTGGCCGAGGACGTCGTGGCGCGCCTGGATGTCATCTGTGCGGCGGAGCGGGATCGTTGGCCGGCCGAGCGATGGAGGCGACTCTGGCCGTGGAGGTCAGCGACGGTCACCCCGCCCATCACGTGAGGCGTTCGACAGCAGGGAGTTGGACTGCGGAGCGGGACTGGCAGCAGCGTCTCTCTGTGGACTTTGTTTTCCGGACTTCGGCGGCGGGGCACGGGATTGTTCCCTGCCGCATGGATGTGGCCGCCCATTTGGGTTTTCCACCTGCACCTGTTCCTCCTCCTCCTTTTCCTCCTCCTCCTCCTCCTGTTTCTCCTCCTCCTCCTCCCTTGGCCTTTTATTGGTGTTTCGGGGTGCGGTTCTGGGGGAGGGTGGGGGGGTGGATGGGTGGCGTGAGGGTGTGGAGGGTGTGATGGGTGGTTGGTGGGTGGTTTGTCCTTCTGTAGTTGTCGTTTTCACGATGTATGTTTTGTGTGTGGCCCTGCCTCCCGTATAGGGGAGGTTTGGGGTTTTTGTAGAAGGGTTTCATTTTCTAATAAAAAAAGGTGTGTTGACCTATAAAAAGGTGTGTTGACCTAACCCTAACCCTAACCCTAACCCTAACCCTAACCCTAACCCGGCTCCCCAGTATTAGGGGTGAGCTGGTGGCTTTTGTAGGAGGGTTTCTTTAAATAAAAAATGGATTTGTCATTCCTAAAAAATGGATTTGTCATTCCTAACCCTAACCCTAACCCTAACCCTAACCCTAACCCTAACCCATGAGGTGTAACTTGTGCCTGCAGGAGGGGCACGTTTTTGTGTGGTGTCCTCAGGCTTTTCACAACAGGTCGGCGGTGAGGTCCCGCAGGGCCGCTCAGATGGCGCAGCGGGGTGCGGAGGCGGCCCGGAGACGTGCAGGAGGAGATCGCCGGGCAGGAGCCGAGGATCTTGACCCTGTTCTTCACCCTGACCATGGCACTACACCTGGCCCTGACCATCGCCCTGACCCTAACGCTCGTCCTGACCCTAACCCTAACCCTAGCCCTGACCCTAGCCCTCACCCTAGCCCTGACCCTAACCCTGACCCTAACCCTAAAAAAATTGTGTTATCCTAACCGTAACCCTAACCCTAACCCTAACCCTAACCCGCTACCGCCGCCACCTGCCCTGCTCTTGACGGGGGGTGCTCCGATGGTCCATTGTGGGCCAAGATGTTCCTGGCGCACTGGCGCTCGGAAGAGTGGGCCGGGCGGGAGTGGTGGGATGAGGGCCACCTCGCCTTCCGCCTCTCAGCGGCGGCCCGGCGGCGCCTGCCTGGTTTTCTCGCAGGCCTGCCCGAGGCACTGCGGCGCTTCGGGATCCCGGCCGCCCACTTCCGGGAGTCGTTCTGGGCCCGGCCTGTGCCGCGGCCGCCCCCCTCTCCTCCACCTAGCATGGGGTCCAGGGACGGCCGAGCAGGCGCGGGCGGGCGGAGTCCGGCGGCGCTGGCGGCAGCGGCGGCGGTGGGGCAGACGAGTCCCGTGTGCGTCGGCGCACGATGCGAGCTGAGGTGTACGAGGAGGCCCTAGAGCGGGCGGTCGTGGGGCCATGGAGGGCGGCGCGAGACCGGCGGCTCCTCCAGGACGGAGGCATTGTGGGTCCGGGGGTTGGGGAGGGTGCGGCCACGCCAGAGAGCGGGCCCGACCTGCGCCTGGAGCCGTTCCGCGACCGTCGCGTGCCTTACTCCCTGTGGGAGGTCCGGTGGCGCTTCTTCCACCGGGTCCCTGAGGAGGTGGCGGTGGCGGCGTGGCCCTGGCGGATGGGCGAGGCACGCTTGTGTCCGCGCGCCTTGTGCCGGCGGGATGCCCTAGCGCGCGGAGTGGCACTGGAAGACTCGGTCGCCCACTTTGCGGTGGAGTGCTGCGTCGCACGTGCCGTGTGGGTGGCGGTGGCGGGGGCCCTTGACTGGCCGGACCTCCTCAGGCAGCCCTGGGAGGCAGTAGTGTCGGGCGTTCAGCCGGCCGCACTGGACCCTCCACTTCGCAGGCCCGCCTCGACCGAGTGTGGACTCCCCGCGAATGCCAGGTCCGGGAATGTGCACTGCTCGTCACGCCCTGGTCCACCCACGCCATGGTCCGCGTCGAGCTTCACTTGGCCGGCCGCACGTTCGCCCAGTGCCCTCTGTGGCGGCTGACGGCGGCGAAGCTGGATGCCGACGCGGGCTTCCGTGTCGCCCTCGGGCATCTGCTGGAGGCTCGCCTTTCCCTGCGGGATGTGTACGGCCCGTCCCGCCTCCGTGAGTGGTGGGAGCGGGTCAAGGGGGACGTCCGTGCCTTCTGCCAAGGCTGGGAGAGGCAGCGCGCGCGCAGAGCCCTGGGTGGCTACCAGGTGGCGGTGCGCAACTTTGTGGCGTGCCACGCGCGTGTGGGGGAGGGCAGAGAGGTGGACCCAGCTCGCCTGGACCAGGCGCGTGTGGTTATCGCGCACTACCACGCGGCCCGGCGCCGTGTCCATTTCGTTCGCCACTATGGGCGTGCGACGGGCAGCCCAGTGAGTGAGGGAGACTGGGAGGACCGGGAGAGGGACACTGAGGGGCTGGCGAGGGCTGCGGCGGAGGGCGAGGACGTCCTGTCGGCGGGCACGACCGCCTTCATCGAGGCGCTCCAGTCCGACCCCACCTCGGAGCTGCGTGCCGACCTGACGGGCATGTTGTCCATCATGGACGGCTTCTACCGGCCGCTCTTCGCCGGATGGGAGGACATCTCGGAGGATGCCGTGGAGCGGTATTTCTCCGGGCTGCCCCCGCCGGGGGACGGCGGTGGCGGCTCCGATGCTGGAGGCGGCGTGGCAGCGACGGCGGAGGCCGCGACCCGCCTCGTGGCGCTGGGGGGCCCCATCTCCGTGGCGGAGGTGCGGGACATACTGCGCAGTGGCCGGCGGAGGTCTGCGCCGGGCCCCGATGGCCGCGGCTGGGCATTCTACCTTGCCTTTGCCGACCAGCTCACCAGGCTGCTCGCGGCCCTCGAGCACTGTGCGGAGGACGTGCGCACGGCGGAGGATGGGGCGCATCTGCCCGCCTCCCAGTACCAGGGCCTCCTGTTGTTTTTCACCAAGCCGGGGGCCCTGGACCGCTCACTTCCTTCCAGTTGGCACCCGATAGTCCTCACCAATGTGGACTATCGGGCCCTGGCACGGCTGCTCGCCGATCGCCTGTCCGGCGTGGTGGGGCACGCCATCGTTCCGACGCAGACCAGCGCGCTCCCGGGGCAGGGCCTGGTGGACTCTCTGTTCCTGCTCCGGGAGGTCTTCTGGCGAGCGGGGCGGGGGGAGTGGGCACGCTTCCTGCTGCAGCTGGACCAGTCCCGCGCTTTCGACCGCGTTCACCACGAATTTCTGTGGCGGGCGCTGGCGTGGCATGGAGTCCCGAAGGACTTCGTGCGGCTGGTACAGCTTTTGTACGCACGGGCCACGGTCGTCCCCCAGGTTAACGACGCGTGGGGGGCGGCCATCCCAGTGCGCTCGGGCGTACAGCAGGGCTGCCCCATGAACCCCCTACTCCATGTCCTGGAGCTGGACGTGGCACTGTGGGCACTGGAGCGGGACGGCGGCCTGCGTGGTTTAACCTGCCTGTTGTCTCTGCGAGGAGGGGGGCCGCGCCAGGCAGTCCGCGCAGTCAAGTTCGTGGCACACGCGGATGACGTCTCCCTGCTGGTGCGCTCGCAAGGGGAGGCGCGCCGGGCGCGTGCAGCGCTCCGCGCCTTCGAGGCGGTCTCAGGTGCCCAGGTCAACGACCGGAAGAGCTGGGTCGTGGCGCTCGGGGCGGCGGAGGGCGATGGTGACGGCGGGCTGTGCCGCTTGCCAGTGTCGGAGTGGTGGGCGGGCCAGGATGGGGAGCACAGGGGGGAGGTGGCGACAGCAGAGGTGGAGATTGGGGGTGCGGGCGCACGGGTGACGCGGACCCCGTGTGCACAGGTGGGCAGAGGTGCTGAAGCGGGGGGAGCACAGGGCCTACTCGAAGAGCTCAGGCCGCCGCGCACCGTCCGTGTCCTGGGGGTCCGCTTCGGGATCCACCCAGACGCGTTGACGGAAAACTGGGAACGGTGCGCAGCGCGCTGGGAGGCGAGGTGGGCGCGTTGGCGAAGGAGGGGCCTGTCCCTTTACCAGTGGGCCATCTACCTCCGGACATATCTGCTCTCGCAGGTGGCGCTCCGGGCGGCCGTCTACCCGCCGCCGGAGGCCTTCCTGCGGCGAGCGGCCCTGGGGTGGTTTGGCTTTCTCTGGGGTACGGCGTTCTTTCCGCTGGCGTGGGCGGTGGCCCACCTGCAGGTCCGAGAGGGCGGCTTGGGCCTCCCGGCGCTGGAGCTGTCCCTCTGGGCGCGCTTCTTTGCGCAGAACGTGGGGGGTGCGTCCGTGCTGCTTCCACCACCCGGCAGCACTAGAACCTCGAGGGGAGAGGGCTCAGGGCTGGAGGCTTGCCTCGCAGGTCCTACGAGGGCGCCCGGGGCGTTGCTGCCGCCGCGGCTGACACCACCGCTATGGGCGGCACTCTTCCTGGAGCACTGGTGGGGCAGTGACTGGGGCGAGACGCGCTGGTGGCGCGGCGGCGCCAGCGTGTTCCGGGTCTCCGGCCTGGACCACGGATGCCTGCCGACCTTCTTGGCCGGTCTTCCTGCCGTGCTACGCCGCTATGCGGTCCCCTCCTCCCACTTCTTCCCCTCCTATTGGGAGGGGGGCGAGGGCGGTGGCGAGCCCGGCGAGGTGGGCCGCGCGGTGGCGCTCTTGCGCCGTACACTGCGCAGGGAGGTGTATGAGGAGGGGCTGGAGCGAGTGGTGCTGTGGCAGTGGCGGGAGACGTGCCGCGGGCGAGTGGCGGAGGGGCGGCTGCAGGCCCACCTGGCACACCCGGCGGGGCCCCTGGAGCCCTTTACGGACCGCCGGCTGCCCTACCTATATTGGGAGGCACGCTGGCGGTTCTACCACCTGGTGCCCAGGGAGCAGGTGGCACAGCTGTGGGCGCGGGGCGCGGAGCGCCTCTGTCCCCATGCAGTTTGCGCGCGGACGGCAGCGCGCGGCGACGGCGCCCCCCCGCTGGAGGACACCGTCCGACACCTCGTCGCTGACTGCCCGGCGGCGAGTGCGCTCTGGGAGGCGGTGGCGAGGACCTTCGGGCGGCCGGAGCTCGCTCGCCAGCACTGGCTGGCGGCAGTCTCAGGGCTGGAAGAGTATGCGGCAGTCCCCGAGTCTGGCTCCGAGCGTTGCTCCTTCCACTCGGGTGCTTCTTCCTCGCCCTCCTGGTCCTCCCCCTCCCGCCTCCCCTCTGCCACGGATCGGTGACCCTCCCTTCCCTTCCCCTTGCCCACCCCCTACCCCTACCCCCTCTTCCTTTCGCAGGTGCCACGGGGCGGAGCGGGCACCGACCGGGTGCATCCCGCGCGGTGGAGGCCGGATGCATCGGGTGCGGAGGTCGCGGAGGAGACGGCGGCGGCGGCACAGCGGGTCGTGTCGGCGGCGGAGGGGTCGGCGGCGAAGGAGGTGGCGCCGGTGCCTCGGTCGGCTCTGTGGCTCGGCCGGAGTCCGGCGGACCCCCTCTGGGAGACGCCACAGATTGTGGGGTGACGCCATCGGCACAGGTGGTGAGGAGAGGGCTGCAGCAGCAGCAGAGGCGGCGGGTGCTCCCGGCCCTTCCGTGGACGACTCGCCGCCTGATCAACACCGTCGTCCTCCACGTCCTGTGCCTCCTGCGTACCCGCCATCTGCAGGTGGAGCGTGGCGGAGGCGAGCTCCCGCTGGACTGGGCCGACCGGGAGGCTGCGGCCATCGCGGATCGGGTGGCCTGGATCCAGGAGTCGGAGAGGGGTCGCCTCCCGGAGGAGCGTTGGCAGCAGCTCTGGCCGTGGCATGAGCGGGCTCCCTCGCCGGCGCCCATCACCTAGTTGCCAGCGGCGGAGCCAGATTCTTTGGACTTTGGGCCCTGGACTGGTGGGAGAGACGCAGCCGGGGGAGGGGGGCCATTTGGGCTTTGTTTTTTTTGTTTCATTTCCTCCGGTTGGAGTGGCTTTTGTTCCCTTTTGGTTTGTTGTTTTTTCTTTTTATTGTATTTTTATGAGCCCGGCCGCCTGTTTTTAGGGGCGGGCCGGAGGACTCTGTAGGAGGGTTTTAATTTAAGAAAAAATAAATGTCTGTTTCCTAAAAATAAATGTCTGTTTCCTAACCCTGACCCTGACCCTGACCCTGACCCTAACCCTAACCCTGGAGCACCGTACGGCTCCTGAACTACGTGGTGCTGGCAGTGCTCCAGGCGGAGCGGCGGCGGGAGCTGCCTCGGGAACGGCAGCGAGGTGGCGTCTTGCCGGACTGGTCGGCCTCCCGGGTGGCGGAGGACGTCGTCGCCCGCCTGGACATTATATGCACGGTGGAGAGGGACCGCGGGCCTGGCGAGCGGTGGCGCCGCCTTTGGCCATGGAAGTCGTCCACCGGCACGCCGCCCATCACTTGAGAGGGAGCGGGCCCAGTGTGGGCTAGCGACTTGGGGCTCTACGGAGCCGAAGCCGTGGCCTAGGGCATGGCCTGCTTTTTTTTGTCCCGCGCTTCTCTCCTCCCGGGGTTTTTCCTCCTCCTCCTCTCTTCCACTGGAGCATCCCGTGGGAGTCGGGTGGGCGGTCCGTGTGGGGTGAGCGGGGTGGGTGAGGGTCTCTGTTGGGGTTTCGCAGGGGATAAGGGAGGGGCGGGTGGGGTTTTGGTTTCAGTGGTGGTAGTTTGGGTGGGGTTTTGCCAGTGGGGGAGGGGGTGGGGGGTGGGAGTTGGCATGTGGCTTGTTCTCATTGTTTTTGTTGTATTTTCTGTGTTGCCCGGCCCCCCGTTTAGGAGGGGTTCGGGTTGATGTAGCAAGGTTTTTTATTTCAATTAAAAAAATGTGTTTCACCTAAAAAACGTCTTTCACCTAACGCTAACCCCCACCCCAACCCCCAACCGCCTTTGGCCCTGGACAGCTGCCTCGGCCGACGGGCCGATCATGTGACGGGCCGCCGGCTGGCCACAGACTGCTGTTCTGGCCGCAGGACTTTGTTTTCGCCGCTACGGTGGACCATGGGCTCTCCCGTTTGGTGGTGGCGGCTTTTTTGTTTTCCCTGTTTTTTTCAGTTTCCTTTTGATTGTTTCCGAATGAGCCTGGCTTCCCGGTTTTAGGGGAGGTCGGTTGACCTTGTAGAAGGGTTTTCATTTTATTAATAAAAAAATTGTGTTATCCTAAAAATTGTGTTATCCTAACCCTGACCCTGACCCTAACCCAACCCCAAACCCAACCCCAAAGGTGTTGCCTATAAAAAGGTGTATTGACCTAACCCTAACCCCAACCCCCTAACCCTAACCCCCAACCCTAACCTTCCCCAGGGCCTGCCACTTAGCCAAGGAAGGCACCGGCCCATGGACTTTAGGCCCCCAACTGGCAGGACTTTCACAGCAGAGGGTGGACTGCCAGTTGCCAGTAGTTTGTTTTCTGTTTTCTCCAGTCAGAGGGGTTTTTGTTTTTCTTTTTTATTGTATTATTATGAGCCCGGCCATCCATTTTTATGGTATGGCCGGTGGACGATGTAGAAGGGTTTTATCAATAAAAAAAACTTGTTTCCTAACCCTAACCCTCACCCTCTAACCCTAACCACCTAACCCTAACCCCTTAACCCTAACCCTCTAACCCCCCAACCCCAACTTGTGAGAATTTCTGGCTTGCCTAGGAGGTGCAGAGGGACCCGTCTCAGGATCGGCACTCCTTGGCAGCCAACAGGAGGATCAGGATGGGTCTCCCATCACAGGAGGACCGCCGTCCCCCGAGGGCTTAGCTCCAAACACTACCACAGGTGACCATCATGCTATTGGCTAGCTTGCCAACATGCAGGTTAGGGTTAGGAAATAACTTTTATTATTTAAAATGGGTTCATACTACAGAATTCAAACAGAAGCACTGCAAGGAGTCAGTCCATCCATGAGGTAAAATTACAAAGGAAAAGCAAGACAAACAAGGAATAGATGATCAAAATGTTCATTGTCAAAGAAAGAAAACCCTGAAGACCAGGCACCAAGGCCCACCCTCTCCCATTGCCCAGGCCCGCTATGTACCCTAGCCCGCCCCTTATCCCTCCCCTCATGATGCCTTGATCACTGTAAAAACTTAATACCATAACTGGTCCAAAGCAACAGCTCAGTTCTCAAAAGGGGGTATGCCACCACCATCACTGAAATTTCTCCTGAGATAACCTTTGACAGTTGGCCTTAATATAGGTGGGCTTGACCCAGAGGTCCTCGGTGGCTTGTTCCACCTCCTCCTCCATCTTACGCTGAAGCCAAGGGAGATACCTCCAGGCTCAGAGGGACCACGTCGGGAGAAGTGGCCACTGAGTGAGCAGCATGAAGAGGAAGAGGAGGGGGGCCACTTAACCACTGCCCAAGCCGAGAGAAGTTTCCTGGTTGGTGACCCTGACAGGGGAGCGTGAGACCAATCGGTCCAGGTCCCGATATCAGTGGTCTCGTCGGAGGCTGAGGAAGCCAGACCAAATGACGTGCCGCCAAGAGCCTCCGACAGCAAAAGGAAGACTAGACGGCTGTCACCAACATCCACAATCGCACCGCTGACCAGGGCAGGGCCCCACAAAAGTCCAGATGTTTGGAACGGCCTGGGAGCGATAATCCGCTCCCGTCTGCCGGGGCTGTGATCAGAAAGGCACGGTCGCCGGTAGCCCCGTCGACGATTGCTCCCGACGCTCCGGCCTAAGTCCTCAGTACTTTCCGGGAGGGAGAAAACAGCTTTCTCTTCCGGAGTTCCCAGACGGTGGAAGGCGGTCCCTAGAGACGCTCTCCTTCCCACTCCTGCAGCATTCAGCAAGATGATAAAACTACTTTTCCCTCTGCCGAGCTTTTAATTCGTAATTTATTACATTTAATTTACGCTTGACGTTAACTGCAGCAATGCCTTAGCTTAGAATTTGCCATTGTTTCAGTACTAATTTAAGCTGCCTTGATGATTGAATAAATAGAAATTGTTATTTTGGTTGGCATTAAGGGAGTTTATAGCTACATTTACTATTTAGTGAGGTTTATGTTTAAATTAATGGTTAGTATTACAGTTATTAGGGCTTAGTTTTACGTTCACTGCTAGTTTAGAGACTGGCATGTTTAGTTATTAAAATCTTTTAAGTCTACCTGACCTTTCTATTTCTTCTACCATCAAGGCACTCTTAGAACAGTAAAGAACGAAGAAAAATACAAGCTAAAACATTCATATGCTTAAATCAGAAGTAAACGGTGGAACAAATTAAGAATTCAGCCTTAGCATACATGGCTTTTTTACCACATTCCTAAGTACTGGGAAGGGGTCAAAGAGCACACCCCCCCAGAGATCACCTTCCACAGCCCGGGAGCCACCAAAGAGAAAGCCCTTTCCGGCGTACCACAGAGTCCCGCTTCTGGCAACGAGGCACCTTCAAAAGGGCCTGTCCCGCTGGGCACGTTCAAAGCAGAGCAGGCAGTTTGGAGGGAGTCAGGTGCCAAGCTGTTAAGGCCTTCGGAGGACAATACCGGGATCTTCTCTTCTCCTTGGAAGGCCAGGGGTAGCCAGCGCAAACTCTCAGGAAAGCTGTCAAACGGAACCTAACCTTGCGCTAGTCAGCACCCGAGCTGCTGCAGTTTGCGTGAGTTGCAATTACCTGTTTGAACAATAAGCAATTGTACGGCGCATTCTTTTAATCGAGAGGGGTCGTAACCTAGGTGTGGATAACCGAAGCTAAGTCCATCCAGTTGACGAAGGGTCATGGTCACGTACTAGTGGCTCTTGTGTAAAAGTGCT